>JAPJYX010000086.1:0-20455 GCA_030503985.1 Himalopsyche tibetana
TTATTTAAGAGGTATATATACGATTTTTTACAAGACCAGTGTTTTCGCATAAATGAATATATTTTTTTTTAAGAGTATATAAAATTTTATATTAATTAAGATATTCACAATTCTCTTATCCTATCTTTTAACTTAAAAATCAAACTTTTATTAGACATTTTCTCTCTAGGGTAAGATTTATGAAATTTAAAGCTAGTGACCAAATCGTTTGATAAAAATAGATAAAATATCTAAAAATTTTCAATTTTTATAGTAAATCATCAATTATTTAAGAGGTATATATACGATTTTTTACAAGACCAGTGTTTTCGCATAAATGAATATATTTTTTTTAAGAGTATATAAAATTTTATATTAATTAAGATATTCACAATTCTCTTATCCTATCTTTTAACTTAAAAATCAAACTTTTATTAGACATTTTCTCTCTAGGGTAAGATTTATGAAATTTAAAGCTAGTGACCAAATCGTTTGATAAAAATAGATAAAATATCTAAAAATTTTCAATTTTTATAGTAAATCATCAATTATTTAAGAGGTATATATACGATTTTTTACAAGACCAGTGTTTTCGCATAAATGAATATATTTTTTTTAAGAGTATATAAAATTTTATATTAATTAAGATATTCACAATTCTCTTATCTTATCTTTTAACATAAAAATCAAACTTTTATTAGACATTTTCTCTCTAGGGTAAGATTTATGAAATTTAAAGCTAGTGACCAAATCGTTTGATAAAAATAGATAAAATATCTAAAAATTTTCAATTTTTATAGTAAATCATCAATTATTTAAGAGGTATATATACGATTTTTTACAAGACCAGTGTTTTCGCATAAATGAATATATTTTTTTTAAGAGTATATAAAATTTTATATTAATTAAGATATTCACAATTCTCTTATCTTATCTTTTAACATAAAAATCAAACTTTTATTAGACATTTTCTCTCTAGGGTAAGATTTATGAAATTTAAAGCTAGTGACCAAATCGTTTGATAAAAATAGATAAAATATCTAAAAATTTTCAATTTTTATAGTAAATCATCAATTATTTAAGAGGTATATATACGATTTTTTACAAGACCAGTGTTTTCGCATAAATGAATATATTTTTTTTAAGAGTATATAAAATTTTATATTAATTAAGATATTCACAATTCTCTTATCCTATCTTTTAACATAAAAATCAAACTTTTATTAGACATTTTCTCTCTAGGGTAAGATTTATGAAATTTAAAGCTAGTGACCAAATCGTTTGATAAAAATAGATAAAATATCTAAAAATTTTCAATTTTTATAGTAAATCATCAATTATTTAAGAGGTATATATACGATTTTTTACAAGACCAATGTTTTCGCATAAATGAATATATTTTTTTTTAAGAGTATATAAAATTTTATATTAATTAAGATATTCACAATTCTCTTATCCTATCTTTTAACATAAAAATCAAACTTTTATTAGACATTTTCTCTCTAGAGTAAGATTTATGAAATTTAAAGCTAGTGACCAAATCGTTTAATAAAAATAGATAAAATATCTAAAAATTTTCAATTTTTATAGTAAATCATCAATTATTTAAGAGGTATATATACGATTTTTTACAAGACCAATGTTTTCGCATAAATGAATATATTTTTTTTTAAGAGTATATAAAATTTTATATTAATTAAGATATTCACAATTCTCTTATCCTATCTTTTAACATAAAAATCAAACTTTTATTAGACATTTTCTCTCTAGGGTAAGATTTATGAAATTTAAAGCTAGTGACCAAATCGTTTGATAAAAATAGATAAAATATCTAAAAATTTTCAATTTTTATAGTAAATCATCAATTATTTAAGAGGTATATATACGATTTTTTACAAGACCAGTGTTTTCGCATAAATGAATATATTTTTTTTTAAGAGTATATAAAATTTTATATTAATTAAGATATTCACAATTCTCTTATCCTATCTTTTAACTTAAAAATCAAACTTTTATTAGACATTTTCTCTCTAGGGTAAGATTTATGAAATTTAAAGCTAGTGACCAAATCGTTTGATAAAAATAGATAAAATATCTAAAAATTTTCAATTTTTATAGTAAATCATCAATTATTTAAGAGGTATATATACGATTTTTTACAAGACCAGTGTTTTCGAATAAATGAATATATTTTTTTTAAGAGTATATAAAATTTTATATTAATTAAGATATTCACAATTCTCTTATCCTATCTTTTAACTTAAAAATCAAACTTTTATTAGACATTTTCTCTCTAGGGTAAGATTTATGAAATTTAAAGCTAGTGACCAAATCGTTTGATAAAAATAGATAAAATATCTAAAAATTTTCAATTTTTATAGTAAATCATCAATTATTTAAGAGGTATATATACGATTTTTTACAAGACCAGTGTTTTCGCATAAATGAATATATTTTTTTTTTAAGAGTATATAAAATTTTATATTAATTAAGATATTCACAATTCTCTTATCTTATCTTTTAACATAAAAATCAAACTTTTATTAGACATTTTCTCTCTAGGGTAAGATTTATGAAATTTAAAGCTAGTGACCAAATCGTTTGATAAAAATAGATAAAATATCTAAAAATTTTCAATTTTTATAGTAAATCATCAATTATTTAAGAGGTATATATACGATTTTTTACAAGACCAGTGTTTTCGCATAAATGAATATATTTTTTTTAAGAGTATATAAAATTTTATATTAATTAAGATATTCACAATTCTCTTATCCTATCTTTTAACATAAAAATCAAACTTTTATTAGACATTTTCTCTCTAGGGTAAGATTTATGAAATTTAAAGCTAGTGACCAAATCGTTTGATAAAAATAGATAAAATATCTAAAAATTTTCAATTTTTATAGTAAATCATCAATTATTTAAGAGGTATATATACGATTTTTTACAAGACCAATGTTTTCGCATAAATGAATATATTTTTTTTTAAGAGTATATAAAATTTTATATTAATTAAGATATTCACAATTCTCTTATCCTATCTTTTAACATAAAAATCAAACTTTTATTAGACATTTTCTCTCTAGGGTAAGATTTATGAAATTTAAAGCTAGTGACCAAATCGTTTGATAAAAATAGATAAAATATCTAAAAATTTTCAATTTTTATAGTAAATCATCAATTATTTAAGAGGTATATATACGATTTTTTACAAGACCAGTGTTTTCGCATAAATGAATATATTTTTTTTAAGAGTATATAAAATTTTATATTAATTAAGATATTCACAATTCTCTTATCTTATCTTTTAACATAAAAATCAAACTTTTATTAGACATTTTCTCTCTAGGGTAAGATTTATGAAATTTAAAGCTAGTGACCAAATCGTTTGATAAAAATAGATAAAATATCTAAAAATTTTCAATTTTTATAGTAAATCATCAATTATTTAAGAGGTATATATACGATTTTTTACAAGACCAGTGTTTTCGCATAAATGAATATATTTTTTTTAAGAGTATATAAAATTTTATATTAATTAAGATATTCACAATTCTCTTATTCTATCTTTTAACATAAAAATCAAACTTTTATTAAACATTTTCTCTCTAGGGTAAGATTTATGAAATTTAAAGCTAGTGACCAAATCGTTTGATAAAAATAGATAAAATATCTAAAAATTTTCAATTTTTATAGTAAATCATCAATTATTTAAGAGGTATATATACGATTTTTTACAAGACCAGTGTTTTCGCATAAATGAATATATTTTTTTTAAGAGTATATAAAATTTTATATTAATTAAGATATTCACAATTCTCTTATCCTATCTTTTAACATAAAAATCAAACTTTTATTAGACATTTTCTCTCTAAGGTAAGATTTATGAAATTTAAAGCTAGTGACCAAATCGTTTGATAAAAATAGATAAAATATCTAAAAATTTTCAATTTTTATAGTAAATCATCAATTATTTAAGAGGTATATATACGATTTTTTACAAGACCAGTGTTTTCGCATAAATGAATATATTTTTTTTAAGAGTATATAAAATTTTATATTAATTAAGATATTCACAATTCTCTTATCTTATCTTTTAACATAAAAATCAAACTTTTATTAGACATTTTCTCTCTAGGGTAAGATTTATGAAATTTAAAGCTAGTGACCAAATCGTTTGATAAAAATAGATAAAATATCTAAAAATTTTCAATTTTTATAGTAAATCATCAATTATTTAAGAGGTATATATACGATTTTTTACAAGACCAATGTTTTCGCATAAATGAATATATTTTTTTTTAAGAGTATATAAAATTTTATATTAATTAAGATATTCACAATTCTCTTATCCTATCTTTTAACATAAAAATCAAACTTTTATTAGACATTTTCTCTCTAGGGTAAGATTTATGAAATTTAAAGCTAGTGACCAAATCGTTTGATAAAAATAGATAAAATATCTAAAAATTTTCAATTTTTATAGTAAATCATCAATTATTTAAGAGGTATATATACGATTTTTTACAAGACCAGTGTTTTCGCATAAATGAATATATTTTTTTTAAGAGTATATAAAATTTTATATTAATTAAGATATTCACAATTCTCTTATCTTATCTTTTAACATAAAAATCAAACTTTTATTAGACATTTTCTCTCTAGGGTAAGATTTATGAAATTTAAAGCTAGTGACCAAATCGTTTGATAAAAATAGATAAAATATCTAAAAATTTTCAATTTTTATAGTAAATCATCAATTATTTAAGAGGTATATATACGATTTTTTACAAGACCAGTGTTTTCGCATAAATGAATATATTTTTTTTTAAGAGTATATAAAATTTTATATTAATTAAGATATTCACAATTCTCTTATCTTATCTTTTAACATAAAAATCAAACTTTTATTAGACATTTTCTCTCTAGGGTAAGATTTATGAAATTTAAAGCTAGTGACCAAATCGTTTGATAAAAATAGATAAAATATCTAAAAATTTTCAATTTTTATAGTAAATCATCAATTATTTAAGAGGTATATATACGATTTTTTACAAGACCAGTGTTTTCGCATAAATGAATATATTTTTTTTAAGAGTATATAAAATTTTATATTAATTAAGATATTCACAATTCTCTTATCCTATCTTTTAACTTAAAAATCAAACTTTTATTAGACATTTTCTCTCTAGGGTAAGATTTATGAAATTTAAAGCTAGTGACCAAATCGTTTGATAAAAATAGATAAAATATCTAAAAATTTTCAATTTTTATAGTAAATCATCAATTATTTAAGAGGTATATATACGATTTTTTACAAGACCAGTGTTTTCGCATAAATGAATATATTTTTTTTAAGAGTATATAAAATTTTATATTAATTAAGATATTCACAATTCTCTTATCCTATCTTTTAACTTAAAAATCAAACTTTTATTAGACATTTTCTCTCTAGGGTAAGATTTATGAAATTTAAAGCTAGTGACCAAATCGTTTGATAAAAATAGATAAAATATCTAAAAATTTTCAATTTTTATAGTAAATCATCAATTATTTAAGAGGTATATATACGATTTTTTACAAGACCAATGTTTTCGCATAAATGAATATATTTTTTTTTAAGAGTATATAAAATTTTATATTAATTAAGATATTCACAATTCTCTTATCCTATCTTTTAACATAAAAATCAAACTTTTATTAGACATTTTCTCTCTAGGGTAAGATTTATGAAATTTAAAGCTAGTGACCAAATCGTTTGATAAAAATAGATAAAATATCTAAAAATTTTCAATTTTTATAGTAAATCATCAATTATTTAAGAGGTATATATACGATTTTTTACAAGACCAATGTTTTCGCATAAATGAATATATTTTTTTTTAAGAGTATATAAAATTTTATATTAATTAAGATATTCACAATTCTCTTATCCTATCTTTTAACATAAAAATCAAACTTTTATTAGACATTTTCTCTCTAGGGTAAGATTTATGAAATTTAAAGCTAGTGACCAAATCGTTTGATAAAAATAGATAAAATATCTAAAAATTTTCAATTTTTATAGTAAATCATCAATTATTTAAGAGGTATATATACGATTTTTTACAAGACCAGTGTTTTCGCATAAATGAATATATTTTTTTTAAGAGTATATAAAATTTTATATTAATTAAGATATTCACAATTCTCTTATCTTATCTTTTAACATAAAAATCAAACTTTTATTAGACATTTTCTCTCTAGGGTAAGATTTATGAAATTTAAAGCTAGTGACCAAATCGTTTGATAAAAATAGATAAAATATCTAAAAATTTTCAATTTTTATAGTAAATCATCAATTATTTAAGAGATATATATACGATTTTTTACAAGACCAGTGTTTTCGCATAAATGAATATATTTTTTTTTAAGAGTATATAAAATTTTATATTAATTAAGATATTCACAATTCTCTTATCCTATCTTTTAACTTAAAAATCAAACTTTTATTAGACATTTTCTCTCTAGGGTAAGATTTATGAAATTTAAAGCTAGTGACCAAATCGTTTGATAAAAATAGATAAAATATCTAAAAATTTTCAATTTTTATAGTAAATCATCAATTATTTAAGAGGTATATATACGATTTTTTACAAGACCAGTGTTTTCGCATAAATGAATATATTTTTTTTAAGAGTATATAAAATTTTATATTAATTAAGATATTCACAATTCTCTTATCCTATCTTTTAACATAAAAATCAAACTTTTATTAGAAATTTTCTCTCTAGGGTAAGATTTATGAAATTTAAAGCTAGTGACCAAATCGTTTGATAAAAATAGATAAAATATCTAAAAATTTTCAATTTTTATAGTAAATCATCAATTATTTAAGAGGTATATATACGATTTTTTACAAGACCAGTGTTTTCGCATAAATGAATATATTTTTTTTAAGAGTATATAAAATTTTATATTAATTAAGATATTCACAATTCTCTTATCCTATCTTTTAACATAAAAATCAAACTTTTATTAGAAATTTTCTCTCTAGGGTAAGATTTATGAAATTTAAAGCTAGTGACCAAATCGTTTGATAAAAATAGATAAAATATCTAAAAATTTTCAATTTTTATAGTAAATCATCAATTACATAAAAAATTTAATAAATAGTAAAAGAAATTACTTTCATAAATAAATTTACAATTTATCACCTTTATCAGTCATTTTACTATAAACTACACCATGAAAAAAACCCCCAATAAAAATAATAAATAATTTAAAGATAAAGGTAAATAAATTTTTCATGCCATATATATTAATTTATCATAACGAAATCGAGGTAAAGAACCCCGGACTCAAATAAATATAAATGATAAAAAAATTATTTTTAAATAAAACATAATAGAATTCAAATCAGCTCCTAAAAATAAAACACAAAATAATATTCTTATAAATAAAATTCTTGAATATTCAGCTAAAAAAATTAAAGCAAATCCACCTCTCCTATATTCTACATTAAACCCTGAAACTAATTCACTTTCCCCTTCAGCAAAATCAAAAGGTGTTCGATTTGTTTCAGCCATTATTGAAGAAAATCAACACAATGCTAAAGGAAACAACAAAAATAAAAATCAAATATAGTCTTGAAAAAAAAAAAAGTCCAACAACCGAAATCTTATCACCATAAAAATTAGTGAAAGTAAAATTAGAGCTAGTCTGACTTCATACGAAATTGTTTGAGCTATAGAACGAATTCTCCCTAACATAGCATACCTGGAATTAGAAGATCATCCTGCAATTATCACTGAATAAACTGAAATTCTAGTAATTCTTAAAAAAAAAAGTAACCCTAAAGAAAAAGAAATAAAACCTATGATATACGGAATTACTATTCAAATTAAAAGAGATAAAAATAAACCTAAAACCGGACTAAAATAGTAAGATAAAAAGTTAGATTTATAAGGAATAATTTGTTCTTTAGAAAACAATTTAACTGCATCTCTAAAAGGTTGCAAAACTCCTGTAAAACCAACTTTATTAGGCCCTTTCCGAATTTGAATATAACCTAATACTTTCCGCTCTAAAAGAGTTAAAAAAGCTACTCCTAAAAGTACTCCAATTAATAAAATAAGAACTCCCACACTAATTAATCTAATATCATATACTATCATATTACTATTTAAATAATAAATTATTTATTTATAAATTCTAAATTTATCACATTAATCTGTCAAAATAGCAAATCATTTTTTAATAATTTTCATTATTTATAAAATTTATTTTTTTTACCAAATCCTTTCGTACTAAAATAAAATTGTATTAATAAAGATAGAAACCAACCTGGCTTACACCGGTCTGAACTCAGATCATGTAAAATTTTAAAAGTCGAACAGACTTAATATTTGAAATTTTGCACCCAAAAATAATTTTAATCCAACATCGAGGTCGCAATCTTAATTTTCAATAAGAACTTAAAAATTAAATTACGCTGTTATCCCTAAGGTATCTTATTCTAATAATCCATAATACAGGATCAATTAAAATCAAAAATTTTTGATTATTTTTATAAAAAGTTAAATAAATTTCAAGATCACCCCAACCAAATAATTTTTTCTAAACTTAAATTAAAATTAATTATAAAGATCTATAGGGTCTTCTCGTCTTTTAATAATATTTCAGCTTTTTAACTAAAAAATTAAGTTCTATTTAATTTAATATGAGACAGTTTTTATTTCGTCCAATCATTCATTCCAGTCTTCAATAAAAAGACTATTTATTATGCTACCTTCGCACAGTCAAAATACCGCAGCCCTTTAAATTTAATTCAGTGGGCAGATTAGACTTTAAATTATTAATCAAAAAGACATGTTTTTGTTAAACAAGCGAATATAAATTTGCCGAATTCCTTAAATCAACCTATCTAAAAAATTATTAATTAAATTTAATGTATATATACTAATTTTACCATTATTTTTAAACCTTATAAATTCAAGTTTATAATTTAATAATTAAATTAACTCATTAAATTAAAACATAAACGTTATAAAATTATTTATAATAAATTAAATTAAATAAAAAATTTTAACTCTAATAATTTTAATATACACATTTTAAACTTGTCTAAAAATATACATTGTAGCTTATCCCACAATATATAGGTATAAATTTCTAATGAATTTATTAATAAATTCATTAATTAAATTTTACCTAAATTAAAATAATTTCTTAAATAACTAGGTATCATAAAGAACGAATAACGTTTCATTTCTAATTAAGAATAATTAATAATTATTACACATTAACTAACCCTCTTAATTAAATCTCTTAATTTCGAGAAATTTAAATAATTAAAATATTTTAAATAAACTCTGATACACAAGATACAATAAATTAAATTTACTTTTAAAAAATTCAATTTTCAATTATTTCATCAATCTTTCACAATAAAAATAAACTATAAATTATTTAAATTTTTCTTTAAATCTACTAAATTCATTAAATTAAATATTATTTTAATTAAAATTAATATATACAAACTCAAAATTAAATTAAGATTAATATTTTCACGTATAGCTGAATTGCACAACAATTATTCTATGTAAAAGAACTACTTTACTATTTAAGTTTTAACATGAATTCTAGAAACACTTTCCAGTACATCTACTATGTTACGACTTATCTCAACTTATAATGAGAGCGACGGGCAATATGTACATATTATAAAACATATAATCATTAATGTTAACTTAAATTAATTACATTTAAATCTAATTTCAGCTTGAGATTTCACCCAAACATCTAAAAAATAAATTTATTATAACCCATTATATTCTTAATTATAAACTATATCTTGATCTGATTTAAATAAAATTATTATTAAAAAATTTTTTAAATTCTTATAAAAAACTTTTATAACGACGATATACAAATTAAATTAAATTAAGTAAAATTAATCGTGGATTATCAAAAAACAGGTTCCTCTAACTTGAATAAAATACCGCCATATTCTTTAAATTTTAACTTTATTAAGTTTACTTATTTAACCATAATTTAACTTTGAATAATAGGGTATCTAATCCTATTTTAAACCCAAAATTGTAAAAAATAAAAATTTTATAAAATTAAAATATTATATTTTTAAAAATTTCACTTAATAAAAACATATTTTTTATAATTTTTACATATTTTTTATTTTCAAATCAATTTAAATTTTTTGTATTAATTGTATAACCGCAACTGCTGGCACAATTTTTGTTAATAAAAGAATTCTCCCTAAATCTTAGTTTCCTAAATATTTAATTTTATATATTACTTATATAATTTAAATTAGTTAAATATTTAAGTTAGACTAATGTTCAGTTAATAATTAATATATACATACAAAAACTCATAAATTCTTAAGCTAGAATTAACTTTTTATTAAAATTAATAATATTAGATTATTATTTAATCTAATATTTTATTTAATCTTATTTAAATTTAATAAAATGCCTGATTAAAGGGTTACTTTGATAGAGTAAATTATAAAGAGTTATCTTTTTTTATTAACTTATTTAATTTAGAATTTAACTAAATCTTTAAATATCAAAAATTTATGTGCAACATACACTATCAAATAAACATTTTAACAAAGATTTTAAGTTAAATTTAAACTAAAAATTTTCAAAATTTTAAATAAAGAAAAATCTTTAAATCTTAAAAAAATAAGCTAATTAAGCTAATGGATTCATACTTCATTAATAAAGGTTATAATCCTTTTTTTTTTATCTTTAATTGAAATAAAATACTATTAATTTCTCTTTTAATCTGAAGTACTTTAATCTCAGTAACATCTCATTCTTGATTGGGAATTTGAATGGGGTTAGAAATCAACCTAATATCTTTTATCCCACTAATTATCGAAAATAAAAATATAATTATATCAGAAGCAATACTAAGATATTTTTTAATTCAAACTTTAACATCAATTAATCTTTTATTTTTTATTATCTTAACTAAAATATTTTCAAATTTTCAATGAATTACTAATATTATAATAAACTTTTCTCTGTTAATAAAAATAGGAGCAGCTCCGTTCCATTTTTGATTTCCTAAAGTAATAAGAGGATTAAGATGATTAAATTGCTTTATTTTATCTACATGACAAAAAATTACCCCAATAATTGCTATTTCTTTTAGAATAAATTATAACACAATTTTAATGGCTATTATTTTATCTGCTTTAGTAGGAGCTATAGGGGGAATTAATCAAACCTCTATTCGAGTAATTATAAGATTTTCATCTATCAGTCACATAAGTTGAATACTGACTAGAATATTAATTAGTTTAAATTTATGAAGAGTTTATTTTTCAGTATATTTAATTTTAAATAGAATAATAATATTAATATTTTCTATCAATAACTTTTTTTTCCTAAACCAAATATTTAACACTAAAATAAACTCTTCTATATTTTTAAGAATTAATATTAATATACTATCTTTAGGAGGATTACCCCCATTTTTAGGATTTTTCCCTAAATGATTAGTAATTTATTACATAAGAATATCTAATATATTAACTATAATTATTTTTCTTACTCTAATAACTCTCGTCACTTTAAGATTTTATATAAATATCTTATTTAGAAGAATAATTGTAAATTATTCTCAAACTAAATGATTTACAAATTATTTTAAAACTAAATCTATAATTTTTATATATTTTATTAATTCAGTTTCTTTATTTAGTTTACTAATTATCTCATTTTTAAATTTTAGATTTTAACATTTAAACAAATGTACCTTTAAATTTGCAATTTAATATCATAAATTGAATATAAAATCATTAAATTATTAAACAATGAATATTTTCAACAAATCATAAAAATATTGGAACTCTTTATTTTATTTTCGGAATTTGAGCAGGAATAGTGGGTTCTTCACTAAGTATAATCATTCGAACAGAATTAGGAATACCTGGACCTCTAATTGGAAATGATCAATTATATAATGTAATTGTAACTGCTCATGCATTTATTATAATTTTTTTCATAGTTATACCTATTATAATTGGTGGATTTGGAAACTGATTAGTTCCCTTAATATTAGGAGCCCCTGATATAGCTTTCCCTCGAATAAATAATATAAGATTCTGACTTCTCCCCCCTTCTTTAACTTTACTTACTATAAGAAGAATTGTAGAAAATGGAGCAGGAACAGGATGAACTGTTTATCCACCTCTTTCTGCCAATATCGGACATGCCGGAAGATCAGTAGATTTAACTATTTTCTCCCTACATCTTGCAGGAATTTCCTCTATTTTAGGAGCAATTAATTTTATCACAACAGTAATTAATATACGATCTAAAGGAATAACTCTCGACCAAATACCTTTATTTGTATGATCAGTAGCAATTACAGCACTTCTTTTACTACTTTCTCTCCCAGTATTAGCTGGAGCTATCACAATACTTTTAACTGATCGAAACTTAAATACTTCTTTTTTCGATCCTGCAGGAGGGGGAGATCCAATTCTATACCAACACTTATTTTGATTTTTTGGTCACCCTGAAGTTTACATTTTAATTTTACCTGGATTCGGAATAATTTCTCACATTGTATCCCAAGAAAGAGGTAAAAAAGAAACCTTTGGAGCTTTAGGAATAATTTACGCCATATTATCAATTGGTTTACTAGGATTTATTGTATGAGCTCATCACATATTTACTGTAGGAATAGATGTAGATACTCGAGCTTATTTCACATCAGCTACTATAATTATTGCTATTCCCACAGGAATTAAAATTTTCAGATGATTAGCTACTCTTAATGGGTCTCAAACTTCTTATTCACCATCTTTAATTTGAAGATTAGGCTTTATTTTTTTATTCACTGTAGGTGGACTTACAGGAATTACTCTGTCTAATTCATCAATTGATATAATACTTCATGATACATACTATGTAGTAGCTCATTTCCACTATGTTTTATCTATAGGAGCAGTATTTGCTATTATAGCCGGGTTTATCCACTGATATCCATTATTCACAGGTCTTACTTTAAACCCTTTCACATTAAAAATTCAATTTTTAGGAATATTTTTAGGAGTAAATTTAACTTTTTTCCCCCAACATTTTCTAGGTTTAGCAGGTATACCGCGTCGGTACTCAGATTACCCAGATAGTTACATTTCATGAAATATTCTCTCTTCTTTAGGAAGATTAATTTCTTTAATCAGATTAGTTATATTTATTTTAATCATTTGATCTAGAATAATTAAAAATCAAAGATTAATTTATACAATAAATTTCCCAACTTCAATTGAATGACTCCAAAAAACTCCCCCTTGTGAGCACAGTTATAATGAACTTCCTTTAATTTCTAATAATTAATAAGTCTAATATGGCAAATAAATGCAATAGATTTAAGCTCTATTAATAAAAGATTAATCTTTTTTTTAGAAATGGCTACATGATCAAACTTTGAATTACAAAATAGATCTTCTCCTTTAATAGAACAATTAATTTTTTTCCATGATCACGCTCTAATGTTTACTATAATTATTACAATTTTTATTAGATACTTAATGTTAAATCTTTTCTTTAACAAATTTATTGATCGATCTTTAATACAAGAACAATCAGTAGAAATAATTTGAACTCTTTTACCAGCTTTAGCTCTTTTATTCATTGCTTTCCCATCTTTGCACCTTCTCTACTTAATAGATGAAAACAATGCCCCATCACTCACATTAAAAGCAATTGGTCATCAATGATACTGAAGATATGAGTATTCAGATTTTCATGAAATAAAATTTGATTCATATATGATTCCCCAAAATGAAATATCTGTAAACAGATTCCGATTATTAGAAGTAGATAATCGAACAACACTTCCCATATATACCCAAATTCGAATAATTATTACTGCAACAGATGTAATTCATTCATGAACTGTTCCTTCATTAGGAGTTAAAATTGACGGAACTCCTGGACGCTTAAATCAAGGAAGAATTTTTATTGTTCGACCTGGAATTTTTTTTGGTCAATGTTCTGAAATTTGTGGAACAAATCACAGATTTATACCAATTATAATCGAAAGAGTTATACCTAATTTCTTCATTAACTGAGTAAAAAATTTTAATTAACTCATTAAATAACTAAAAGTTAGTGTTGGTCTTTTAAACCTATTATAGTAAATTAACACTTACTTTTAATGAAAGAATTAGTTAAAAATAACGTAAATATGTCACATTTAAATTACTGATTAATTCAGTATTCTTTTATCCCTCAAATAATACCTATAAACTGAATTATATTATTTTTATTTTTTATTATTATTTTTATCATATTTAATATAATAAATTTTTGCTTAATTAACTATAACTTCTCAAACTTAAAATCTAAAAATATTTCTAAGTTTCCAATAAATTGAAAATGATAGCAAACTTATTCTCTGTATTTGACCCATCTACAAATTGATTTAACCTATCCTTAAACTGATTCAGAACATTATTAGGGTTATTCATAATTCCTTTTAGATTTTGATTTATTCCTTCACGAATATCTTTCATATGAAATAAAATTATATCAACTCTTCACATAGAATTCTCCGTTTTATTAGGAAAAAAATCTTCAAAAGGAAGAACTTTAATACTTGTATCCATATTTTCTATAATTCTATTTAATAACTTTTTAGGAATATTTCCTTATATTTTTACAAGAACCAGGCACATAGTTATAACAATAAGATTAGCTTTACCTTTGTGAATTTTGCTTATAATTTTTGGGTGATTAAATAACACTAACCATATATTTGCTCATTTAATTCCTCAGGGAACTCCATACATTTTAATCCCATTTATAGTCTTAATTGAAACTATCAGAAATGTAATTCGTCCTTTAACTCTAAGAATTCGATTATCCGCAAATATAATCGCTGGACATCTTCTTTTAACTCTTTTAGGAAACACAGGAAGTTCTATTCCCATATATATTTATTTAATTGTTTTAATCAGACAAATTTTATTATTAACCTTAGAATTTGCTGTAGCCATTATTCAATCATATGTCTTTGCTGTATTAAGAACACTATACTCAAGAGAAGTTAACTAATGACCGCTAATCACAACCATCCATTCCATTTAGTAGATTACAGACCCTGACCTCTTTCCGGATCTTTAGGAGCTTTCTTTCTAACATCAGGTATAGTAATATGATTTCATCAATTAAACCCATCTCTTTTAATCCTAGGATTAACAATTACAATTATAACAATAATTCAATGATGACGAGATATTTGTCGTGAAGGCACATTTCAAGGTCTACACACTCTAAATGTAACAGTAGGACTTCGATGAGGTATAATTTTATTTATTGTTTCAGAAATTTTTTTTTTCTTTTCATTTTTTTGAGCTTTTTTCCACAGGAGTTTGTCCCCTAATGTAGAAATTGGGGCTATTTGACCACCGTCAGGAATTCAAAGATTTAACCCCTTCCAGATTCCTCTTTTAAATACATGCATTTTATTAAGATCTGGAATTAGAGCAACATGAAGACACCATAGTTTAATAGAAAGTAATTTTTCTCAAGCTATATTTGGATTAATAATCACAGTTATTTTAGGATTTTATTTTACCATACTTCAATATTATGAATATCTTGAATCTTCTTTTTCCATCTCTGACTCAGTATATGGGTCAACATTTTTTATAGCAACAGGTTTCCATGGTCTTCACGTAATTATTGGATCTATTTTTCTACTAATTTGTTTAATTCGTCTTAACAATTTTCATTTTAACTCCAACCATCATTTTGGTTTTGAAGCAGCAGCTTGATACTGACATTTCGTTGATGTAGTATGATTATTTTTATATATTTCAATCTACTGATGAGGTAGAGCATAAAATTAAATTACTTATGTAATATATTAAGTATTCATGATTTCCAATCATGCCGATTAAATTATAATTTAATATAAGTAATATCACTAATAAATTTTATTGGATTTAGATTAATTACAATTACTAATTTAATAATACTAATTTCAATTATTTTAGCAAAAAAAAATCAATTTGACCGGGAAAAAAACTCTCCATTTGAATGCGGGTTTGACCCTAAATCTTCTAAACGTCTTCCATTTTCTCTTCATTTTTTTTTAATTGCTATTATTTTCTTAATTTTTGATGTAGAAATTGTTTTAATTATCCCTATAATTTCAACTTTTAATTACTGTGAAATCTTAAGATGAATTTCTACTTCTTCTTTTTTTTTTATTATTTTATTAGCCGGTCTTTACCATGAATGAAATTCTAATATTTTAAAATGAACTGATTAAATTTATTATAAGGATTATAATTTAATAAAAATATTTGAATTGCAATCAAAAAATAATAATTATAAACTATTTTATCTTAAATCTATTTTGCTAAAATAAGAAGCAATAATGCATTTAATTTCGACTTAAAATTTAGAGTAAAAAATCTCTCTTATTTAACTAATTTTAATTGAAACCAAAAAGAGGTATATTACTGTTAATAATAAAATTGAAATTTTATTTTCCGATTAAATTTAATAAAAATGAAATATAAACAAATAAGCTTCTAACTTAATTTATAGTGATTAAAATTCATTAATATTTCTATTTACATAGTTTATTATATAAAACATTACATTTTCACTGTAAAAAAAATTTTCATAATTTGTAAATTATTTAAGGATTAAAACAATCTCTCTGATATCTTCAATATCATACTCTAAACATAAGTTACTTAAATTATTATATTATAAATAATGAATTTATATTAAAATTATTAAAAAAATTGAAATTAAAATATAAATAACAAAAATTATTAAAAAAAGCTTTAAAAAATTAAATTGAACAATTTGATTAATTAAACTAAACTTTTTTAAATTTCTATAGATACCTTGACCCACTCCAAATTCAAATCACCCAAAATCTAAAACTTTCAATGATTTAAAACCAATTTGTATGAAAACATAGTTTAACCCATATACTGAAAGAGAAGAAAAAAATCATATATAATTTATAAATATAACTAATTTATAAAATTTAGTTAAATAACTATGAAACTTAAACACCAATTTAATAATCATATAAATAAATAAACCGCCTAAAAAAATCACATACATAACCATTATTTTTATATGAAAAGATAAATAAATTATTGAAGGTCTACTAAAAATAAACCACCTTAAACCTCTTCCCCCAACTACTCTTAAAATTATTAAAAATATCATAGAACCCAATATAATATAATCTTCTGAAATTCTAACATTTCTATATATAGAAAAATCATAAAATATTCTATAATACAATAAACGCAAAGTATAAGATACTGTTAATCCTGTAGAAATAAAAAATAATAAAAAAACCAATAAATTAAAATTCATTATCAAAAATATTTCTAAAATTAAGTCTTTAGAGTAAAAACCTGCTATAAAAGGAAACCCGCAGAGAGCTAAATTTGATACATTTAACATCAACGATACTAAAGGACTAGAACTTCTTAACCCACCCATATTCCGAATATCTTGAACATCTCTTATATAATGAATAACACAACCCGCACATATAAATAACAATGCTTTAAAAAAAGCATGAGTTAATAAGTGAAAAAAAGCTAAATCTGAAAAACCCAGAGATAAAATCATCATTATTAAACCTAACTGACTTAAAGTAGATAAAGCAATAATTTTTTTTAAATCATATTCTATAAGAGCTGAAATCCCCGCTATTAATATGGTTAAACCAGAAATTAAAAGCAAAATTTTTATAATAAATAAAGAATTTAATACATAAGAAAAACGAATTAATAAGTATACTCCAGCAGTAACTAAAGTAGATGAATGAACTAAAGCTGAAATAGGTGTAGGAGCAGCTATAGCTGCTGGTAATCATGAAGAAAACGGAATCTGAGCTCTTTTAGTTATAGAAGCTAAAATTACTAACCTAGCTACAATCAAAATATTTCTATCTGTATCAATAAAGTCTACTAAATAAATGTAATTTCAGCCCCCAAAATTTAATATTCAAACAATTCCTATTAAAATTATCACATCTCCAACCCGATTTATTAAAACTGTTAATATACCCGAATTATATGACTTTGAATTTTGATAATAAATTACCAAACAATAAGAAACTAACCCTAATCCATCTCACCCTAATAAAATTCTAATTAAATTAGGTCTCATAATTACAAATATTATAGATAAAACAAATAATAAAATTAAATAAATAAAACGATTAATATTTAACTCATTAGATATATATATCTTTCTATATAAAATAACTATAGAAGAAATTAAAGTAACTACAGAAATAAAAATTATTGATATTCAATCAATTAATAATGTTATTACAAACCTAGTTGAATTAATTGAAATTAATTCTCATTCTAAAAATATAGTTACATTATTATATAACAAATTTACCCCTATAAATAAAGTAAAAATCCTAAATAAAAACATAAATATAAATCTTAATAAACAAATACACAAATTTAATTTAATCATTTACTTAATAAAAACACTTTTATCTTTAATTCCACAAATTAAAATTTTTTTTAAACTAATTAAATTAATAAATATAAAAAAAAATATTTTTTTTTATTAAAATCAAATAACTAATAAATCAATTTTTAAAATAAATAAATTTAAAGGTAATCAATGTAAAAATAATAATATATATTCTCGTAATTCACCTCTAGAACATCTCATTAAACCCCCTCTATAACCACCATGTTGACTATAAGAAAATAAATATAAAGTATAAGCAGCTCTAAAAAAAGAAATTAAAATCAAAAATAGCATAGTTAATCTAGATCAAGAAACTAACCCAATAAATAAATTAATTTCCCCAACTAAATTTAATGAAGGAGGAGCTGCTATATTAGAAATTAACAATAAAAACCACCATAAACTTATACTAGGTATAAAATTTATTAAACCCTTATTAATTAATATTCTTCGTCTTCCTGTTCGCTCATAAACTATGTTTACTAAACAAAATAAACCAGACGAACATAAACCGTGCCCAATTATAAGAACATATCTCCCATAAAAACCTCACCTAAATAACGTTATTATTGACCCCAATAAAACCCCCATATGAACAACAGAAGAATAAGCAACTAAGGATTTTAAATCAATTTGAAAGAAACATGATAAACTTAATAAAAATCCACCAACTAATCTAATTCTTACTCATAAAAAATTAAAAGAAACACAAGAACTCAACATTAAAGACATTACTCGTAATAAACCATAACCCCCAAGTTTTAATATAACCCCAGCTAAAACTATTGATCCTCTAACTGGAGCTTCAACATGAGCTTTAGGAAGTCACAAATGAACAAAAAATATAGGTATTTTAACTAAAAATGCTAAAACTATAACTAAATATAATATCAAAAAATTTATATTAAGTTCTTTTAAAAAAAAAAAAAAAAAACTATTCAAATTAACCCCCACATAAAAAATACCTAAAAGTATAGGCAAGGAAGCAACTAAAGTATAAAATAATAAATATATTCCTGCTTGTAAACGCTCAGGTTGATATCCCCAACCTATAATTATTAATAACACAGGAATTAATCTACTTTCAAAAAATAAATAAAATATTAATAAATTTAATGATCTAAATGTTAACACTAAAAATATTAATAATATTATTAAATTTAAAACAAATAAAACTCTATGAAACTTTTTTTTGTAAATATCTCTTCTTGCTATTATCATTAAACAAAAAATCCAAATTCTCATTAAAATTAACCCATATGAAATTAAATCAATTCCTATAATGTACCTTATATCTCTGACAACATAAATATTCAGAGATGTAAATATAAATATAAAAAATACATAAAATAAAAAAATTTGAACCATTCAAAATATTTTCATATTAAAAACAATTATAAATGTTAACATAAAAATATATTTTAACACCTCAATAAATTAAAAACTTGAAAATAATCTCTTCCATGAGTCCGAATTATTTGAACTAAAATTGATAAACCTAAAGCTCCTTCACAAACTGAAAATACTAAAAATAACACTAAAAAATAAACCTCATTGTCTAAACACATTAATTCTAAAACTATTAATAAAAATAAACTTAAAACTATAAATTCTAATATTAATAAAACAATTAACAAATGTTTTCGATTAAAGGAAAAAACCAAATTTCCCAATAAAAATATCATTAAAGATAAAAAATTTAAAGTTATTCATATCATTAGTTTTAATAGTTTAACAAAAACATTGGTCTTGTAAATCAAAATTAAATTATATTTTTAAAACTTCAAAAAAAAAACTACTATTTCATCAATAATCTCCAAAATTATTATTTTAATTTAAACTATTTTTTGAAATTCTTATATTTTTAATATTTTTTATAATAATAACTCTATCTATATTTTTAATTTTAATAATCAACCCTCTTTCTATGGGAATTTTGATATTAACTCAAACACTAATTTTATCTA